>BPTQ01000008.1:39746558-39787197 GCA_019973895.1 Chrysanthemum seticuspe
ACTAGATTAAGCTATTTTAACAACTAATGAACATGGAATAATGATCATTGATCAAGAAAATCAAACAGACAAGATATAATATGGATTTACAATCTATTTTGACTTTTGATCAAAGAAGAAATGGTTTCTTGGTTTCTTTGAGATCTTTAGACCAAGTTTGACACAAAACAACCACAAGCACAGGTCTGCACTACCTTTAGTACAGTTAAACAAATTCAACCAAACAACCCTTTATGTGACTGAGTTGATGTGTTTCAAACCAAATCAAAATTGTGAACCATAAACTTGATTTCAGACCTTACAATATCAATATATGAGACTAAAAGGACATGATCCAACAGTGCTAACCTCATAAAAACAAGACTTATGATTATGCAGATTTCACTGTCCAAATAAGGTTTTTAATAACTTCTGATTTAAAATAACAAACTACTGGTTTTATGGTTTGAGAACACTTAATTATAACTAATGAACATGATCAAACAGGAAATTGAGCTAAAAACTGTCTTACACAGTAAATACCAAAATGAGATTAAGATGCTTACAAATGGCTTGAGGTCACAAACTGAGAACTAGGATCAAATAACAAATCCTATAGCTTACCAATAAGCACTATACCCAAGACCATCCATTATATATCCTGCTCCAGCCTTTTTGAACCTTGTACCATGATTTTTTTATTTTTAAGCTATTTATTTAGTATTTTTGTGAATTTCTAATTTTGCATACTAAACTGATTTTTAGGTATCTAAAAGCTTTGATAAGCTTTATTAGGAGCTTATATGAGCTTCTAAGTCCACACTAACAATTTCTAACAACATTTCAACTTATTGAGATTTTTGAAAATAAGGAAATTTTGCATAAACTGATATAAGGCTTGAAACTGAAATTAGTTGCTTACAAAAGTTTTATTTCAACTTGAAAACATAAATTACAAAGCTTGAAGCTTAAACAAACACTGAATTTTAACAGTTAAACTAAAAACGACATTAAAATTGAAAATTACACTAGATATTTACTTCCATTGCCTCTTCTGCTTTCTTTATAGCTTTTCTGAACTCTCCACTTGATTCTGAACATATCCCATCAACAATATCAACCATTGATTCAGTCAAATGTATCTCAGCCATCAAACTTACTTTTGGCGCCAAAATTGAGATAAGGTAGCTTGAGACAGTTTCAAACCAATTAAAGAAGTTTGGAGTGTTATGTGAGGTGTAGGAGACAATTTGTGAAGTAGGCATGGGTTTAGGGTGATTTTTCAGAGAAAACAGAGATTGTGAGATAAACAGTAAAGGTTCAATGGTGGGGATGCATTAAATGCAAGGTGGGCTAATGAGAGGAGGGGGGATGAGCTGGAAATGGTGGATGAGGTGGAAATGGTGAGGTGGAGGTGATAAAACCACCTCTGGTTTTGAGTTACAGGGGTGGGTGAAGAAGGTGAACAGTGAGCGCGGTTTATCCGTTTTTAAAATTTGGGCCGGGTCAAGTTTGGGTTGGATTGGGCTTATATGTATATTGGATCCGTTTGGTTTAGAGGCTAAGTAACCACAAGGACTACTTTTGCAATTTAGCCAAAGTTGAGGATCTGATTTTTACAAGTTTCCAAACTTTATCACAAGGGTAAAACCTGCCAAGTAAGATTAGTACAAGGACCTTAATTGAAAATTTCCATTTTTTTAAATCCAGGGACTAAAACTGCCAATTTAGAAACTTGAGGGACCAATATTGTAATTTCTCAAAAAGTTTATCATAAGGACCATTTTTGTCATTCATAAATAGAACAAGGTTAAAACTTGATAATTTTCACTTTTTAAATTAACCAAGGACTATTTTTGACAATTTTCAAAGTTGAAGGACTAAAGTTGTCATTTTGTGATTTTTAAACTTTGAAGGGTTTGTTTTGACAACTTTTGAATCTCAAGGACCTAAAATGATATTTTACAAGTTTTTGAATTACCAGTGACTGATTTTGACAACTTTTGTAACTTGGGGGACTAAAACTGCCAATTATGCAAACTTGATACGTTTTTCATCAGATTTTGATGTTTTTGCATTTAAAACATATAAAACACTTGTTTGTGATATTTTTATCATTTTGATGTGTTTCTGAGTGTTTTCAGATGTTTTTGGCATTCTATCAGTATAAAAATGATGAGTATTTAGACACTCATCACCTAACATCCTATCAATCTGAACCTGTTGGCTATCTATGCGTGCCCCTAATGTCTCAGTGGAAGGCTGTCTAGCAGCAGCAGCCTTTGAGCTCTCACATATCTCGAACCTAACTGGTGGTTCGGGCTCTGTAGAGGATGATGCAGGGATGTCAAAACGTGCACGCTTTTTGAGCGGCAAGTCCAGTGTAGGTATAGGTTCCCTAAGATAGTATGATGAAGATGATGATGATAATAGTGGTGATGGTGGATGAGTCGGGCTATGTGTAGGGCTAACAGGTGGTGTAGGTGCGACTTCGCCCTCCTCAAAGGGTTCGGTCTCAGTGTCAGTCACAATAAGTGGAAAGTCTGAAGTAGAGCCAATAGAAGATACAACTACAGTGTGTGATAAGGCATCATTCATGTTGGTGTCGGATGAGACATCCTCCATGTTCGTGTCAGATGATATAGGGATAGGGTCGGAATCTGAAGACATCTCTATGACAACCGATGTAAAATAAAAGTAAATAACTCGAATAAAATGTATATGAATCCGCATATAAAGTGAATATGTACTCATGATGAAATGATGAGATGCTATGATGATGTAGTTATAGTCTAGGGTCAATGATGCAACCTAGTTCTCTATAACTGAAGCTCTGATGCCAATCTGTCACACCCCCAAATTATCTGTTTTGCAGCGGAATGGAATTCCTGGGGATTGACTGTCATAGCATCACAATCACAGTTATATTGAACGACCTAAAGTGTCATTTAAAAACACATCGTTTGATATTTATATAAAACATTCAGAGTTACAAGATAGGTCCCAAAAGTTGACAAAGTTTGCGGAAAATATAAGTTTATTACAAGTCCAAACGATGTTTTGAAAAGAAAACCATAATATACAATGAGACAAGTCGACGCCGCGACTCTATGAGGTTCCTTAATCGTGCCATGATGCGAATGTCTTAGTTACCTGAAAATACATTGCTAAAACGGTCAACAATAATGTTGGTGAGAAATCATAGGTTTATGAAAATGATTTATACGACTACACAAGTATAGATTAAGTATGACAATGTCGCCACACAAAAATGTTACAATTGCTATAAGTCCATGACACTGAAACTAGACTGATCATGATGTTCGCCCCAACAGAGTGTTTGCCAAACAACTCAAATAATGATATTAAATGAAATGCATCCGTTTAACCAGTTGGAATCCACCAACCCGGATGGATGAGTCACCCTCGATAGATCTATCCACTCACCCTCGCTTCTATGAAATTAACGGCTCATGTTATATAATGGGGACATTCAATTGGCATGAGGTAACTTAAGCAATGTAAATAAATTTGATATACTTGGCATCGTAATAAAAATGATGTGCAATGTATTCTCCCCCGTAAGTTTGAAAACAATTATAAACATGTACAACGGGGCTATGAAAACTCACTTGATGAATTGATGCGATGACAAAAGTGAGTACACCGAAATGTAGCGTGAATCTCGAAACTGACCTATTATGATGATATGATATGTAATAAGTCATGATGTAATGTTATGCATGCAATTCGGATGATATTTATACCACTTATGAATTTTTGAAAACAATACTTCTCGTCGAAAATATATTCTTTTAACGTCTTGACCATTTTTAAATTACTTCACATGTATTTACGTTGAAATGATATCCGACGATAATCATTTAGTGATTTATTGTGAAATTATAACCTTTCGTCGTAAAATAATGTCATTGAAATTTCCATGAAAGTGACTAAAACGGCCTCTAAAAATCTAGTCGTAAAATGGTGCGCGTCGAGCGTTAGGAAACAAACTCAACGGTTTTGGGAAGTTCGTATGATTATCTCAAAGTTTTAGTACATGAGTTTCCATCCTAGAGGTCTCGAACATAAGGAAAAATAGCGGTTAAGTATGGTACTTATGTCCCAAAATATAGTTTAAGGATGTTTTTCGGCAAAGTTTAAGCGACCGTAATTAATTCATTACAACTCCGCTAAACAAACAGTCGGACATTTTGGAAAATATACTTGGCGATCTCACTTTTACTAGAAGACATCACTTTATAAAAAGTTCTAAATCAATGTTAAAAACAACCTTCAACTTGGTCTCTAGTTTTGCCGTAAAACTTGCCTATTAGAAATAATATTTAGTTTTTCTTATATAATAAAGTTACGGCAACTTTTGTAAACGTGTATAATTTAATCGTTACAAATCCGTTTTCTACGTTTTAAAGGTCCTTAACTTTGTATCAAAGTATACTAACATATTTTTGACAAGTCGACATAATTTACAACGCCCAAGCTTCATTTTTGACTCGTACAAAATAAACAATGCTTGCTGAAATTCCAGAAAATTATATTTTTCGTCGTCAACTTGAAAAATTCATAACTTCTTCGTTATAGCTCCGTTTTAATCCGTTCAAGCGGCCACGGTTTCGTTTTAAAGTATATTTTCTAAATATCTAGGCCAAAAATTTTTACCTACTGTCAGATTTTTCCAGATTTTGAAAATAAGGACAAACCCTTTTGCAAACTTGTCGAAATGAGTTTTTCTCGCGCCAAACCTATTCTAACCCATTCAAAACAACTCCGAAGCTATTCTAATCCTACCATACACCTTCTTAGGGTGTCATGGTTTCCTAGGCATCACCAAAAATAATATATAACAAGGAGTAATTTATAGGATGGATTATATATATATAACACTTAAAAACCTTAAAAAGTGGTATAAACATCACATAACTTGCATGTTTTACTTGTGCATAATAAAAATGAACATAGAAAGGAATATGAAAAATAATGATATGTATGAAATGCTTACTAGTGATTGATGAGGTTTATGAGAACTATGGATTTTCCTAATCACCCTAGGTTTATATTGCAAAACCTATACAAAAAGTGATACTAGATTGTAAAATAACCTTGTATTGAAATTTTTTTTGAGATGATCTTCCTTTGATCCTTGGTTGGCCGGTTGCAAGAGAGAAAACAAGAGATAGATTGATCTTTTTCTTTGAGTAAATGAAATGAATGAGTTGAGTTAATAATATTATACATACACTTAGTAGATATTTTGCCAAAATCCTCAATGACTCACCCCTTGTGTCGACAAGGGGTGCTAGTCATTATCTTTTATTGTTTTTTTTTTTTTTTTTTAAATGTATTATGTATAATTACTTGTAAGTTAATGAAGATAAATGATAAGTTGTAGTCACATTTGAATATTTAGGGTAGCGTTAGATAAAAATAAATTTTCACGGGTCAAGATAAAATATATTTAGGTCATAAAAATTATAAAAATACATTTCTTGCAAAATTTGAGTGAAATAATAACTATCGTGTAGTATTTAAGAAAACCGTCGTAATTATATAAATATAACAATTTATATACAAAATAAATTTAAAACACTGGGTAAACTCATAATATTATTTTATAAACTTAATATGAGTATAAAAATATATCGGAATAATTTTTGGAAGTAATGGATCAATTGTTCAAAATAATTAATTACGCGATAACGTTTATTTAATAAAAGTTATACGTTTAATGAAAAATGCAAAACCATGCATGAACTAATATGATGACAATGATGATAATGAAATGTAGACTAAACTTAGTCTATATGAAATGACCTCGATGATATAATCATGAATTCACAGCTAAACCATTACGGTTACGTGAATTTGATGCTCGTAAACCTAGTTCACGATAAATGATAAATAATGAAGCATGAGTAATGTTTTGAGAATGACCTGAAAATACGAATTGTCACATTCGCCCAACCAAAAAGGAATTCAGTCCTTGTTGGGTCCTACGGTGTTGCCGGTGAAAAGATGAGGATATTTGAGGCGCATCTGGTCTTCCCGTTCCCAAGTAAACTCAGGACCTCTTCGAGAATTCCAGCGAACCTTCACGATTGGAATACGACTTTGTTTCAACTGCTTGACCTCGCGGTCCATGATTTCTACCGGTTCCTCCACGAAATTGAGTTTATCGTCGAGTTGAATTTCTTCCAATGGAATAACGAGTGATTCGTCCGAAAGACATTTCTTCAGGTTTGAAACGTGAAACGTGTTGTGTACGTGACTAAGTTCTGATGGAAGATCAAGTCGATAAGCTACAGGACCAACTCTGCTCAAAATTTTGAATGGCCCAATGTACCTCGGGTTCAATTTCCCGCGTTTTCCAAAACGTACCACGCCTTTCCAAGGCGATACTTTCAACATCACTTTGTCGCCAATTTGAAATTCCAATGGTTTGCGCCTAACATCTGCGTAACTTTTCTGCCGGCTTCTGGCAGTTCTGAGTCTATCTCGGATTTGAACTATCTTTTCTGTTGTTTCCCGTACCATTTCTGGACCAGTGAGTTGTGCGTCTCCAACCTCGGCCCAACAAACAGGTGATCGGCATTTTCGACCATAGAGTGCTTCGAATGGTGCCGCTTTTATACTGGTGTGATAACTATTGTTGTACGAGAATTCTATCAATGGCAAATGGTTAGCCCAACCATTTCCAAAATCAATCACACATGCTCTCAACATATCTTCTAATGTTTGAATTGTCCTTTCACTTTGACCATCGGTTTGTGGATGATATGCTGTGCTCATGTCTAATTTGGTTCCAAATGAATCTTGTAATGATTTCCAGAAGTTTGAAGTGAATCGACTATCTCTGTCGGAAATGATGGAAATTGGTGCTCCATGCCTCGAGACTATTTCCTTGACATAAAGTCTAGTAAGTTGTTCCATGGAATAAGTCTCTCTAATTGGTATGAAATGAGCTGATTTGGTAAGACGATCGACGATTACCCATATAGCATCGTAACCTCCCGATGTCTTAGGAAGTTTCGTGACAAAGTCCATTGTAATGCGTTCCCATTTCCATTGTGGAATTTCAGGTTGTTGGAGTAATCCTGAAGGTTTCTGATATTCGACTTTTACCTTAGAGCAAGTAAGGCATCTGCTAACGTACGTGGCAATTTCCGCTTTCATGTTCGGCCACCAATAAAGTTTCTTGAGATCCTGATACATCTTATGAGAACCTGGGTGAATAGAATACTTTGACTTATGCGACTCATGCATAATCAATTCTCGTATCCCGCCATAAAATGGTACCCACATTCTATCCTTGAAGCATAAAACTCCATCTGCTCTCTTTACAAAGCCATTTGCATTTTCAGGCATACCATAAAGCTTTTCACTTGGTCGGTTCTCCTCCTTGAGTGCCTCGATCTGTGCCTCAAGTATTTTTGATGGTAAAGGTGAACTGATCGTCATTCCTAATGATCGTACTCTTAAAGGTTTAGGTCTTTCTTTCCGGCTAAGAGCATCAGCCACAACATTGGCTTTTCCCGGATGATACTTGATTTCACAATCATAATCGCTGAGTAATTCCAACCAACGACGTTGCCTCATGTTAAGTTCCTTTTGATCAAGAACATATTGTAAACTCTTGTGGTCCGTAAACACTGTGCACTTTGTACCGTAAAGGTAGTGTCTCCAAATCTTGAGTGCAAAGACTACGGCCCCCAACTCAAGATCATGTGTGGTGTAATTCTTCTCATGGACCTTAAGTTGTCGAGAAGCATAAGCTATCACCTTCTCGTTTTGCATTAATACAGCTCCAAGCCCTTTATGTGAAGCATCGCAGTATACAACGAAGTTCTCAATTCCTTCGGGTAGTGCCAAAATTGGCGCACTGCAAAGCTTTTGCTTCAACAACTGAAAAGCAGCTTCTTGTTTCTTTCCCCATTCATACTTCTTGTTTTTCTGTGTCAACTTAGTCAAAGCTTTAGCTATCTTTGAAAAACCTTCGATGAATCTTCGGTAATACCCGGCAAGTCCTAGAAATTGTCGGATTTCTGTAGGATTTGTTGGAGTAGCCCAATCTTTTACAGCTTCAATATTTGCAGGGTCTACTTGTAATCCTTGACTATCAATGACATGACCAAGAAATTGTACTTTACGGTTCCAAAAATCACACTTCGAAAATTTGGCATACAACTCCTCATTCTTGAGTAGTCCTAAAATCGTTCTTAAATGCCCTTCGTGCTCTTCTTTGCTCTTTGAGTAAATCAATATGTCGTCGATGAATACTATAACAAACTTGTCCAAATACGGTTTACATACTCTATTCATGAGATCCATGAATACTGCAGGTGCATTAGTTAATCCTAACGGCATTACTTGAAACTCATAATGACCATAACGTGTTCTAAACGCTGTTTTCGGGATGTCCTCCTCCCGCACTCTAAGTTGATGGTAACCTGACCTTAGATCAATCTTTGAATAGATACTAGAGCCTTGCAACTGATCGAACAAGTCGTCGATTCTGGGGAGTGGGTAACGATTCTTCACCATTAACTTGTTCAGCTCTCTATAATCTATAAACATTTTGAAGGATCCATCTTTCTTCTTCACAAACAAGACCGGTGCTCCCCAAGGCGAGGAACTTGGCCTAATGAATCCTTTATCTAAAAGTTCTTGCAACTGATTAGACAACTCTTGCATCTCCGATGGTGCTAATTGGTAAGGTGCTCGCGCAATTGGTGCAGCTCCAGGCACTAAGTCAATATGAAATTCTACTTGACGTGCCGGTGGAAGTCCTGGCAAGTCTTCGGGAAAGACTTCAGGAAATTCTCGAGCAATTGGTACATCCTCAAGTCGGTTCTCCTCCGACTTCTTCTCGGTTATATGTGCTAAGAAAGCAAAACAACCTTTCTTTATGTACTTCTCCGTTTTGATGCATGATATAATACTGAGTCTAGTTCCACTTCGTTCCCCACGAATGATCAAAGTTTCGCCGTTGTAAGGAAGATGAACAACCTTTTCATCACAAATGATTCTTGCACGATGTTTGGATAACCAATCCATACCGATGATGACGTCGAAACTACCAAGTTCTACGGGCATAAGGTCTATATTGAAGGGATGATTTAGAAATTTGAGTGTACAACCACGGACAATGGTGTCGGTGCTAATTAAGTTACCATTAGCTAATTCAATGTTGTATGATGTGTCTAATGTGGTTGGTTTGATATTGAGTAAAGGTGCAAATATAGTGGACACAAAACTCTTATCGGCTCCCGAATCAAATAAAACTGATGCATAACGATTATTGATAAGGAACGTACCCGTTACAACATTCGGGTCCTCCCTAGCTTCTCCACCTCCTATGACATAGGCTCTTCCCTGTGCCATTCCACCCTGATTCCTGTTTCCTTGGTTCCTTCCCTTTGGACACTCACTCTTGTAATGTCCCCTTTCTCCGCAACCAAAACATGTTACTGGTGGTTTCTGATTTTCCCCCGTAGCTGGCATCTTGCAATCCCTAGTTTGATGTCCCATTTTTTTACAATTCCCACATGGATCTGGACAACGTCCCTATTTGTGATGACTTGAACACCTCTCACATTTAGGCAGAATCCCCGTGTACCCCTTTTTCTCCGTTGGGCCTGCAACATAGGCCTTTGCAATCTCCTGTCTCTTAGGTGGTCGTTGAGCGACATTTCCACCTCGATTGTTGTTGTCCCACTTTCGTTTATTGTTGTTATTGTTGGTGTAATTGTTTCGGTTATTGTTGTAATTGAAACGGTTGTTGGTATTGTTGTTGTTTCGGTTGATATTTGCGATTTTGCCTCTCTTTACTACTTGAGCCATGAGCTTTTGCGACACTCGAATGGACTCCTCAATCGTTTGCGGATCAAACGAAATCACATCTCCTTGAATAACTTCGGGAAGTCCCCCGATGAAAGCCTCCAGTAGCTTCTCGTTATCCGAAACCATAGATGGGCATAACGCTGCTAATTCTTGGAACCTCCGAACGTAAGCATCAATATCATACCCAATAGTGACCAGCTCATAGAATTCGGTCTCCAACTTTTTCACCTCCGTACGCGGACAATACTTCCTTGTTAGCAAACTCTTAAATTGCTCCCATGTGATCCTGTACGCATTTTCCATTCCCATTGGCTGAGCATATGAATTCCACCACGACATTGCCCCATCCAGTAGTGTACTCGTAGCAAACTTAACCTTGCTATCCTCCGGGCAATTACATAACAAAAACACGGATTCCATTTTCTTGAAACCATCTAACCATGGAAGTTGCCCCTTCCTTGAACTTAGTGGGATCTCCACTTTTGAAATCCTTATACGAACAGCTTCTAACCCCGGACCCTCCTGCATTACCTACAGCAGCAGCAAGTCTAGCGGCCTCGGCAGTAGCCGCAGCCTCAGCAGCAGCCGCCACCGATGCTCTCTCGGTCCTTAATTCCTCGGCTATGCTATCGTTCACATACTTCTGAATAGCAGCTTGAGTCAACTCAGGTGTGGTTTTCTTTGGCGTCATTATTCTTCAAAATCATAAGATGAAACAATTATGAGAACTCGTAAGTAGAAACAAACATTATACATATATATCCACAACCACAACATGTATAATATAAATGAAATCACAACGGAACAACCACGAAATATCACAAATAAAATCACAACACACGTGGATAATATACATGAAAATTTCGGCCTTCGTGGACCGATATCATAGATAGTAAAAAACCATTCCTACATAGTTGAGTCAATATGATGAGTTTCCAAATACTCATCATTTTTACATAATCTAAACTGCAAATTCATCTGAAAACGCTCAAAAACACATCAAAATGATCAAATTATCACAAATCAGTGTTTTATGTGTTTTAAATTCAAAAATATCAAAATCAGATGAAAAATGTATAAAGTTTGCAAAATTGGCGGTTTTAGTCCCCCGAGTTTTAAAAGTTGTCAAATCTAGTCCCTGGAAATTCAAAAAATGTGGAATTTTATCATTCAAGGTCCCTGAAGTATTCTAAGTTGTTTAAAATGATCCTTGAATGATTCTTTGGTCAATTGGCAAGAAAGGTCCCTTAACTTTGGAAAATTGCAAAAATAGTCCTTGGGCCTTTAAAAATAGATTTTATGCAAAAAGGGTCATTGTTTTATCAAAGTTAGTCAAGTTTGGTCCTTATGGGAGTATTGGAAAAATATCACTTTTAGTCCTTGGAGTTTGGCAAAATTGCAAAATTGGTCCTTGTTTAATTCACAAACCAAACGGATCAATATATCAAAAAGCCCAATCCAAATCCAATAATCCAAGCCCAATCCACTGTTTTGACCCTTGAGCCTTGACCCCCAGGTCACAACCTATTCTGACCTCAGTCATTACCCCATTTTGACCCCCTTTGATTATTAATACTCCACGGTCAAACTGAGGTCAAACCCAGTGTACGCGCCCTTATACCAGAAACACTGTAGCCATGTCTCTCCCAAAACAGAAACCTCAAAACCATGACTGGTTTCACTTCATTTTCAACCCTCCCCCATTCCATGTCCCCTCCTACTCCCCTACATTCCAAAATTCTTTAATTAACATAACCAAACTCCAATTAAAGCTTATACCTGCTTGAAGAAATTTTGGCGCCAAAAATGCAAAGTGGACGGTTATGATTATTCTGAATGATCCAATGGTTCAAGAGTGGTGGGAAAGTCTCAGAGGCATGTGGGAGTGAAGAAAAGTCTATAAAGAAGGAAAGGGATGCATTGTACAAAGAGTATCTAGTGTAATTTTAAGTATATTTGTCGTTTTAGCTTATTTTTAAGTGAAGTGTATGTTTTTATCTTAAAAACTCTGTATTTCAAGTCCTCTGGTTATAAGAAATCTTTTGTGAACCTTAATTTCAAGTTTTAATTACTTTTCAAGATTATGCAATTTTTCATTTTTATGCAAATTTTCATGTTGGATTAAATGTTGTTGTTTGTTGATTACATGGACTGAGATAGGTCACTTAAGCTCCAAGAAAGCTTAATAAAGCTTTTAGATACAATTAAAACAAATTTAGAAGTTAAAATAAAAAAATCACCAAAAATAGCCATTAAATACTTTAAAAATCAAAAATCATGGTGAAAGGCACAAGAATGCTGGAGCAAGGTTGATACTGGATGGCCTTGGTTTAGAGCTCTGTGGAGAGCATTTAGGATTGGTTTTAGATCTTGGTTCTCAGTTTGGTTCTTGGAAAATACTTGTAAGCATTTTTGATTAAATTGGTAATTTACTGTTGTAGTGCTTAAATAGTTTATATTTCTGTTTCTGTGAGTTCACTAATCATATTTAAGTGTGTATAAACTAAAAAATCAATAGCTTGTTCTTTTGATTTCACATTTTGCAAAAAAAATTCAGTTTCAACAGTCAAAATGGTATAATCATTAATTCTGAGATTAAAGTTGTTTTGATTGTTGATTTAGGCTTCTTTAGTTATAATATTTGATAATACAAGGTTTGCAATTAAGCTCATGGTCTAAAAGTGAGATTTGCTTTGTAAAAGTTCTTAACAGTCATCCTAAAGGTGTGTTTGGTTTATTGTGTTTCAAGGTGTTTTGATCTTTGGTTTGGTTAGAAATCTGTCTAAGTAGTTCTAAACAACTCATACAAGTCAAGTAAACAAGTCTTCATTAACAAAAAGTCAAAATTCCTTTGATCTTGTGCCTGCAGTCCACTGTTGGACTTTTTCAAAAATTTGATCATTGATTTGTATTCAAAAGTGATTAATCTTGCTCAAGTTAGTTTCATTACACTTTAACATAACATATCAAGTGCTTAAGATTAGATCAAATCTCATTTTAGTCAACTTTTGGTTTCTGTCAAAAAAGTCAAAATTTCAAAAGGGTCGTTTTTGAATAAACTTGGGAATTTCACTGTGGGTTTATTAATAGGATTCAGTCTATAAACTTTGGAGGATTTGTAGTCTAGTTGCTCTAGAAAAATACAAAAATAATAGTTCTCTGTTTATTAGCTGTTTGAGTGCTTTTTGGTTAGCTTATTTGAGGCACCCCATCTGCACAAGTGCCCTGTGCACAGAAGTTGTTCCCAACTTCAAAAGCTTGCATTAAGCTCATTCGTTGTCCAAATCCTGTGTTCTTTGGTTCATTGGAAAGCCAACTTGGTCATCTTGAGGACCCAAGTCTTGTTTTGTACTTTTGAGCTTGTTTGGTAGGGCTGCTAGTAGCTTAAATCTTGTCCCATTTTCTGTTTTTCTTCTTAACAGCTCAAGTGCTTATTGCTTATTTATAAGCTTATCAGTGTGCTTCTTTGCATTATTTAGTCTCAGATCTGTTCATTAAGCATATTTGAATCCACTTTGAGCTTTTGTTTCAAGTTTCAAGCTTGTTTGAGCTTATTCCAAAAAAATAAGCTCATTATCCAACTGTTGGAGCAATAAGCTTTCAAAACAGCTTATTTGTGTTTTATAAATTTTTTGTCTTTATTAAAGTTTCTTAATATTAGTATTTAAGTAGTTTTCAAAAATAAAAATCACAAAAACATCAATATAAAAATAGTGATAGCGTTTATTTAAGATTTTTTAGCTTTTTGATTTTTCTTTTCAACTTTTTAATAAGAAAATCTTGTTTTTCTCTTTTTCTTAGGTTTCTGTTATCATATAGGATTTTTAGAAAAAGTTTCAGATTTTTCTCTATCTTTTTAGTATTTTTTTATAATTATAAATAGTTAATAAATAATAAATAATTAGTAATAAATAATTAAAAAGTCTAAAAAATATATTTTCTGTTTTAAAATTAGTTTTATCATATTTTAGATTTTTCAAAGTTAAAATTTTATTTTTCCAAGTTTATTTTCTATTTTCTAGTATTTAAGTGTATTTTAAATAATAATTAATTAATAATAATTAGATAAAAAGTGTGAAAAATATATTTTTAGTTTTAAAATTAGTTTTATAGTATTTTAGATTTTTCAGAATCATAAGTTTATTTTTCTAGCCTTATTTTGTATTTTCTTTCATTTTAGAGTATTTATTAAGTAGTTAAAATAGTTTTTAATTAATAATAATTAATTAAATAGTGTTAAAAATAATTTTCCTTTTCTAATAATTTTCTTTTATTTTTAGGATTCCAAAAATGTCATTTTTATATTTTTAGGGCTTTTACTTTTTAGTTTTCACTTTTTATTTTGTGCGTATACGTAGTTTTTAAAACTTACGTTTACGTTTCTTTGATCTGGTTGTTGTGCTTTCCAATTCTGTGTCCAATCCTATTCCAAATCAATCAGTAGTGTAATTTCTAATCATAACCTTTACAGATCACTATCCTTAGTGATCATTCCATCATCTGAGTTTGTTTGACACACCATTGAGTCTCCTTGGGACTAAACGACCCGGGAATTCAATCTATTCTCCAGGACTTAATTGTATTTGTGTCTGAGCTGTTTCAAGTCTTTTAGACTTGACTGTTTGGCACGAATCACAATACTTGATATTTTGTTTGTACAACAACCAAAAGACAACAAGTTCTGTAAACTATGTCACACACCTTGTGACTAGGATAACAGTAAATAAAAACTATACATGATAAGAGTCTACACTAGGCACCTCCTGGTGCTCCGCCAGCTCGATCCTGAAGATCTCGGACCTGTGTAGTTAAACTCGCAACCAAACCCCTCAACTCGCTAATCTGAGCCTGTGCGGTAACCATGCTCTCACGAGCTAGTGCCAACTCCTGTGCATGACGCTGAAGCTCGTCCTGGGCCATCTCGGCTCTATCATATAACTCAGGCATCTCCTGCCTCAACTCAACAATACGCTCCCGGTTCTGTAACTGTCTAGATTCTAAACCCTGGTTTGCCAAATCAATCGAAACTCTACCTATCACGAGGCCTTCAACCTCCTCCTCAATGTTCTCCACTCGATCTAATGACAATTCCTCCAACTGTCCTAATGATGAGTGTCTAAATACTCATCATTTTTATACTGATAGAATGCCAAAAACATCTGAAAACACTCAGAAACACATCAAAATGATAAAAATATCACAAACAAGTGTTTTATATGTTTTAAATGCAAAAACATCAAAATCTGATGAAAAACGTATCAAGTTTGCATAATTGGCAGTTTTAGTCCCCCAAGTTACAAAAGTTGTCAAAATCAGTCCCTGGTAATTCAAAAACTTGTAAAATATCATTTTAGGTCCTTGAGATTCAAAAGTTGTCAAAACAAACCCTTCAAAGTTTAAAAATCACAAAATGACAACTTTAGTCCTTCAACTTTGAAAATTGTCAAAAATAGTCCTTGGTTAATTTAAAAAGTGAAAATTATCAAGTTTTAACCTTGTTCTATTTATGAATGACAAAAATGGTCCTTATGATAAACTTTTTGAGAAATTACAATATTGGTCCCTCAAGTTTCTAAATTGGCAGTTTTAGTCCCTGGATTTAAAAAAATGGAAATTTTCAATTAAGGTCCTTGTACTAATCTTACTTGGCAGGTTTTACCCTTGTGATAAAGTTTGGAAACTTGTAAAAATCAGATCCTCAACTTTGGCTAAATTGCAAAAGTAGTCCTTGTGGTTACTTAGCCTCTAAACCAAACGGATCCAATATACATATAAGCCCAATCCAACCCAAACTTGACCCGGCCCAAATTTTAAAAACGGATAAACCGCGCTCACTGTTCACCTTCTTCACCCACCCCTGTAACTCAAAACCAGAGGTGGTTTTATCACCTCCACCTCACCATTTCCACCTCATCCACCATTTCCAGCTCATCCCCCCTCCTCTCATTAGCCCACCTTGCATTTAATGCATCCCCACCATTGAACCTTTACTGTTTATCTCACAATCTCTGTTTTCTCTGAAAAATCACCCTAAACCCATGCCTACTTCACAAATTGTCTCCTACACCTCACATAACACTCCAAACTTCTTTAATTGGTTTGAAACTGTCTCAAGCTACCTTATCTCAATTTTGGCGCCAAAAGTAAGTTTGATGGCTGAGATACATTTGACTGAATCAATGGTTGATATTGTTGATGGGATATGTTCAGAATCAAGTGGAGAGTTCAGAAAAGCTATAAAGAAAGCAGAAGAGGCAATGGAAGTAAATATCTAGTGTAATTTTCAATTTTAATGTCGTTTTTAGTTTAACTGTTAAAATTCAGTGTTTGTTTAAGCTTCAAGCTTTGTAATTTATGTTTTCAAGTTGAAATAAAACTTTTGTAAGCAACTAATTTCAGTTTCAAGCCTTATATCAGTTTATGCAAAATTTCCTTATTTTCAAAAATCTCAATAAGTTGAAATGTTGTTAGAAATTGTTAGTGTGGACTTAGAAGCTCATATAAGCTCCTAATAAAGCTTATCAAAGCTTTTAGATACCTAAAAATCAGTTTAGTATGCAAAATTAGAAATTCACAAAAATACTAAATAAATAGCTTAAAAATAAAAAATCATGGTACAAGGTTCAAAAAGGCTGGAGCAGGATATATAATGGATGGTCTTGGGTATAGTGCTTATTGGTAAGCTATAGGATTTGTTATTTGATCCTAGTTCTCAGTTTGTGACCTCAAGCCATTTGTAAGCATCTTAATCTCATTTTGGTATTTACTGTGTAAGACAGTTTTTAGCTCAATTTCCTGTTTGATCATGTTCATTAGTTATAATTAAGTGTTCTCAAACCATAAAACCAGTAGTTTGTTATTTTAAATCAGAAGTTATTAAAAACCTTATTTGGACAGTGAAATCTGCATAATCATAAGTCTTGTTTTTATGAGGTTAGCACTGTTGGATCATGTCCTTTTAGTCTCATATATTGATATTGTAAGGTCTGAAATCAAGTTTATGGTTCACAATTTTGATTTGGTTTGAAACACATCAACTCAGTCACATAAAGGGTTGTTTGGTTGAATTTGTTTAACTGTACTAAAGGTAGTGCAGACCTGTGCTTGTGGTTGTTTTGTGTCAAACTTGGTCTAAAGATCTCAAAGAAACCAAGAAACCATTTCTTCTTTGATCAAAAGTCAAAATAGATTGTAAATCCATATTATATCTTGTCTGTTTGATTTTCTTGATCAATGATCATTATTCCATGTTCATTAGTTGTTAAAATAGCTTAATCTAGTTTTAATATAACTTAATATATCATAATCAGTTCATAGAATCAAGTTAAAATTCAGTTTAGTCAACCTTTCATTTCAATCAAAAAGTCAAAAACTTGCCCTGTGCATCAGTTTTGATAGCTGAATCATAAGCTTCTACAGAGCTTATTAGTTGTCCAAAATAAGTGACTTTTGTTTCTTTGGATAGTTAACCTGGTCCTTTTCAAGTTTCAAGTTTAAAATTTCCAGTTGCAGCTTATTTGATAAGCCTGCAAGTGCTTATTAAGCTGTCCCAACTCACTCAGTATTAACTGAGTTTTACTCAGTGGTGTCTCAGGTTTTGAAATAGCTTCTCAAAAGCTCATTTCAGCTTGTTTTGATCTCATCTTTTGTTTCTAGGTAGTCAACCAGGTCTAATACAAGTTCCAATAATTGCTTTTTAGTTCTAGCTTATTTTGTGACCTGTGCATAAGCTCAAAGTAGTATACCAGTTTCTGTTTTCATAAACAAGCTCAAACCTCAAATCTGTGTTAACTTGTAATCCAGAGGTTCAAGCTTGTTGATTTTGGTTGCATTTGAGTCATTATAGCATATTTTAGCTTCTGTATCAAGTTGGTAGTCTTTGGTTATCATTTGGCTTTTTCAAGTGCTTAATAATAAGCAGTTACAACTGCAGTTGCTTATTTCTCCACACAAGCCTATGTTTTTATATTTTTCTTAGATTCAGTAGATTAAAATAGACTTTTCCTGAAATTTTCATAATTTTTTATAATTGTTTGCTATTTTTCTTAATTAAAAACAGTTTTAGGTATTTTTAAATAGCTTTTAATACAAATAAATTATAAAAAGTCCAAAAAAATGATTTTTCAATTTTCTTAGGTTAAGATAAATATAAAAGTAATAAAAAGTATTTTTCCATAATTTTCTTAGTTTAAAAAAGTATTTTTTAGCATTTTTATTAGTTTTAAATAGTTTTAAATTAATAATAAATACATAATAAGTCTAAAAAATATATTTTTAGTTTTAAAATAAGTTTTATCATATTTTAGATTTTTCCAAGTTATAATTTCATTTTTCTAAGTTAATTTTGTATTTTCTTGTATTTTAGTGCATTTTAAATACTTAATAAATAGTTTTTAAATAATAATAATTAAATAAATAGTTGTAAAAATAATTTTATTTTTCTAATAATTTTCTTTTATCATTAGGATTGTTAAAATATCATTTTCATATTTGTAGCTCTTTTATTTCTTTAAAACTCACATTTTATTTTATACGTAGACGTAATTTTATTTTTAACGTAAGTTTTAAGTTGTAGGTTTTAAACGTTCATCGCCTTTAAAAATAGTGATAGCGTTTATTTAATAGATTTTAACTTTTTAATCTTTTTAATTTGCATTTAAGTCGCTTTAATTTGTAGATTTTCTCTTTAGGTATAATTTTTCCATCCAAAACCTTACTGATCGCTATCCTTAGTGATCATTCTACCATCTGATTAAGTGTTTTAACACCAATTCATCCTCCGTGGGACTTAACGACCCAGGAATTCCCTATATTCCTCTGATCTTAATTGCATTAATGTTTGAGCAGTTTTTAGTCTATTAGACTTGACTGTTTAGCACCAATCAAATTTTGGCGCCGCTGCCGGGGAGGCTGTAAGCGTGTTTCTAGCATTTTCAGACCCGTACTTGCACATATACCACAGTTTGTAAAAAGTTTTCTGTAAAGTTAATATAAACCAAAAAGTTCATTAACACTTTTCCTAAAGTGTTAAAAACCCAAAAACAATAAAAAACAACAAAACAATCGTAACGTTTTCTATCTTGTGTTTCTTTTAAGGTGATTCTTAAAGAGATACGATTTGGTTAAACGGGACGATACCAAAAATATTTTCCAAAAGTTTTTAAACCCCATCAGCACAAATCTTACCTACGTCTTTTCAGTGGTACTTAATATCTACATAAAAATCAACCACCGCAAATCAAGGCAGTGCACTACCTAACTGGGGGTGCGACCATTAATAAGTTCCCGAACATCAGATTTAAAACTTGCCTTTGTGTCACTTGTGATTTGGTGTACCTTTTTCAAAGAAGCCATTTCATTTGGGATTATTGGTTAAGTTCACTTGTGTTTTGCCTCATTTGTTTTGAAAATTGGTTTTTATACTTAGTGCATGCGCACTCGTTCTTCCAGTTCTACAAGTCCACTTTCCGAACTTGGAAACATTCCTCGCAGACGTAGAGGACGTTCAGCTCCTTCAGCCGTGACTGAGGAACGTCTACCACCACCACCACCTGTCGAAATGGCAGAAGACAAACCTATGAATGAGCTTCTCCAAGCACCCATCGAGGGTTACGGAGATGCCATTGTTGTCCCAGCCATTGTGGCTGATACCTTCGAGCTCAAGACCGGGTTGCTTAATCTAGTAACCCAAAGCCAATTCTATGGTTTTGAGCGGGATAATCCCCCACACTATGCTAGAAACACGCTTACAGCCTCCCCGGCAGCGGCGCCAAAAATTTGATTGGTGCTAAACAGTCAAGTCTAATAGACTAAAAACTGCTCAAACACTAATGCAATTAAGATCAGAGGAATATAGGGAATTCCTGGGTCGTTAAGTCCCACGGAGGATGAATTGGTGTTAAAACACTTAATCAGATGGTAGAATGATCACTAAGGATAGCGATCAGTAAGGTTTTGGATGGAAAAATTATACCTAAAGAGAAAATCTACAAATTAAAGCGACTTAAATGCAAATTAAAATTGTCCATCTGATTAATCTGATGGAAAAATTGTCCATCTGATGGAAAAATTGTCCCAGCCATTGTGGCTGATACCTTCGAGCTCAAGACCGGGTTGCTTAATCTAGTAACCCAAAGCCAATTCTACGGTTTTGAGCGGGATGATCCTCATGCACACATTCGATGGTTCAATAAAATTGCATCAACCATCAAGTACAAGAATGTCCCACACGACGCTATCAAGCTTCTTCTGTTCCCATTCTCTCTAGAGGGACAAGCCCGGAATTGGCTTGAGAAACAACCCCCTCGTTCTATAGAGACATGGGAAGATCTAGTTACCAAGTTTGTTAACGAATTCTATCCTCCATCTCGAACCACAAGTCTTAAGAATGAGATAATGAAATTTTCTCAGAGATTTGATGAATCATTCGGGGAGGCATGGGATCGTTACAAAGAATTGCTCCGCAAGTGTCCACATCATGGTTTTACCGAGTTAATGCAAATGGATACTTTCTATAATGGTCTGAGACCAGCTGACCAAGACTCTCTGAATGCCTCCGCGGGAGGTAATTTCCTTAGCAAAACCACCAAAGAAGCCTTACAAATCATTGAAAACAAGTCCCAGGTCCGTTCTTTCCGCACTAAGACATATCAGAATCAGTCTAATGCCGGACCTTCTACTTCATCTCCTGTGAGTACATCTAGCACCGATGCTAAGATTGATAAACTCACAGATATTATTCAGGCTTTGGTTCTTGCTAACCAAAAGAAAGTCACCTTCACTCAAACACCATCACATGGTGAAGTGAAGAAAGTTGAAGTTTGTGTTACTTGTGGTGGTCCTCATGCATACTACAACTGTACTGCCACCGATGGTAGTCCGTTTGAAGCAAATGCTATAGCCGGTACCTCCTTGATTTGAAGTACTACCTCCTTGATTTGAAGTACCGGCTATAGCATTTGCTTCAAACGGACTACCATCGGTGGCAGTACTACCTCCTTATTATGTATTTATTATTAATTTAAAACTATTTAAAACTAATAAAAATGCTAAAAAATACTTTTTTAAACTAAGAAAATTATGGAAAAATACTTTTTATTACTTTTATATTTATCTTAACCTAAGAAAATTGAAAAATCATTTTTTTGGACTTTTTATAATTTATTTGTATTAAAAGCTATTTAAAAATACCTAAAACTGTTTTTAATTAAGAAAAATAGCAAACAGTTATAAAAAATTATGAAAATTTCAGGAAAAGTCTATTTTAATCTACTGAATCTAAGAAAAATATAAAAACATAGGCTTGTGTGGAGAAATAAGCAACTGCAGTTGTAACTGCTTATTATTAAGCACTTGAAAAAGCCAAATGATAACCAAAGACTACCAACTTGATACAAAAGCTAAAATATGCTATAATGACTCAAATGCAACCAAAATCAACAAGCTTGAACCTCTGGATTACAAGTTAACACAGATTTGAGGTTTGAGCTTGTTTATGAAAACAGAAACTGGTATACTACTTTGAGCTTATGCACAGGTCACAAAATAAGCTAGAACTAAAAAGCAATTATTGGAACTTGTATTAGACCTGGTTGACTACCTAGAAACAAAAGATGAGATCAAAACAAGCTGAAATGAGCTTTTGAGAAGCTATTTCAAAACCTGAGACACCACTGAGTAAAACTCAGTTAATACTGAGTGAGTTGGGACAGCTTAATAAGCACTTGCAGGCTTATCAAATAAGCTGCAACTGGAAATTTTAAACTTGAAACTTGAAAAGGACCAGGTTAACTATCCAAAGAAACAAAAGTCACTTATTTTGGACAACTAATAAGCTCTGTAGAAGCTTATGATTCAGCTATCAAAACTGATGCACAGGGCAAGTTTTTGACTTTTTGATTGAAATGAAAGGTTGACTAAACTGAATTTTAACTTGATTCTATGAACTGATTATGATATATTAAGTTATATTAAAACTAGATTAAGCTATTTTAACAACTAATGAACATGGAATAATGATCATTGATCAAGAAAATCAAACAGACAAGATATAATATGGATTTACAATCTATTTTGACTTTTGATCAAAGAAGAAATGGTTTCTTGGTTTCTTTGAGATCTTTAGACCAAGTTTGACACAAAACAACCACAAGCACAGGTCTGCACTACCTTTAGTACAGTTAAACAAATTCAACCAAACAACCCTTTATGTGACTGAGTTGATGTGTTTCAAACCAAATCAAAATTGTGAACCATAAACTTGATTTCAGACCTTACAATATCAATATATGAGACTAAAAGGACATGATCCAACAGTGCTAACCTCATAAAAACAAGACTTATGATTATGCAGATTTCACTGTCCAAATAAGGTTTTTAATAACTTCTGATTTAAAATAACAAACTACTGGTTTTATGGTTTGAGAACACTTAATTATAACTAATGAACATGATCAAACAGGAAATTGAGCTAAAAACTGTCTTACACAGTAAATACCAAAATGAGATTAAGATGCTTACAAATGGCTTGAGGTCACAAACTGAGAACTAGGATCAAATAACAAATCCTATAGCTTACCAATAAGCACTATACCCAAGACCATCCATTATATATCCTGCTCCAGCCTTTTTGAACCTTGTACCATGATTTTTTTATTTTTAAGCTATTTATTTAGTATTTTTGTGAATTTCTAATTTTGCATACTAAACTGATTTTTAGGTATCTAAAAGCTTTGATAAGCTTTATTAGGAGCTTATATGAGCTTCTAAGTCCACACTAACAATTTCTAACAACATTTCAACTTATTGAGATTTTTGAAAATAAGGAAATTTTGCATAAACTGATATAAGGCTTGAAACTGAAATTAGTTGCTTACAAAAGTTTTATTTCAACTTGAAAACATAAATTACAAAGCTTGAAGCTTAAACAAACACTGAATTTTAACAGTTAAACTAAAAACGACATTAAAATTGAAAATTACACTAGATATTTACTTCCATTGCCTCTTCTGCTTTCTTTATAGCTTTTCTGAACTCTCCACTTGATTCTGAACATATCCCATCAACAATATCAACCATTGATTCAGTCAAATGTATCTCAGCCATCAAACTTACTTTTGGCGCCAAAATTGAGATAAGGTAGCTTGAGACAGTTTCAAACCAATTAAAGAAGTTTGGAGTGTTATGTGAGGTGTAGGAGACAATTTGTGAAGTAGGCATGGGTTTAGGGTGATTTTTCAGAGAAAACAGAGATTGTGAGATAAACAGTAAAGGTTCAATGGTGGGGATGCATTAAATGCAAGGTGGGCTAATGAGAGGAGGGGGGATGAGCTGGAAATGGTGGATGAGGTGGAAATGGTGAGGTGGAGGTGATAAAACCACCTCTGGTTTTGAGTTACAGGGGTGGGTGAAGAAGGTGAACAGTGAGCGCGGTTTATCCGTTTTTAAAATTTGGGCCGGGTCAAGTTTGGGTTGGATTGGGCTTATATGTATATTGGATCCGTTTGGTTTAGAGGCTAAGTAACCACAAGGACTACTTTTGCAATTTAGCCAAAGTTGAGGATCTGATTTTTACAAGTTTCCAAACTTTATCACAAGGGTAAAACCTGCCAAGTAAGATTAGTACAAGGACCTTAATTGAAAATTTCCATTTTTTTAAATCCAGGGACTAAAACTGCCAATTTAGAAACTTGAGGGACCAATATTGTAATTTCTCAAAAAGTTTATCATAAGGACCATTTTTGTCATTCATAAATAGAACAAGGTTAAAACTTGATAATTTTCACTTTTTAAATTAACCAAGGACTATTTTTGACAATTTTCAAAGTTGAAGGACTAAAGTTGTCATTTTGTGATTTTTAAACTTTGAAGGGTTTGTTTTGACAACTTTTGAATCTCAAGGACCTAAAATGATATTTTACAAGTTTTTGAATTACCAGTGACTGATTTTGACAACTTTTGTAACTTGGGGGACTAAAACTGCCAATTATGCAAACTTGATACGTTTTTCATCAGATTTTGATGTTTTTGCATTTAAAACATATAAAACACTTGTTTGTGATATTTTTATCATTTTGATGTGTTTCTGAGTGTTTTCAGATGTTTTTGGCATTCTATCAGTATAAAAATGATGAGTATTTAGACACTCATCACCTAACATCCTATCAATCTGAACCTGTTGGCTATCTATGCGTGCCCCTAATGTCTCAGTGGAAGGCTGTCTAGCAGCAGCAGCCTTTGAGCTCTCACATATCTCGAACCTAACTGGTGGTTCGGGCTCTGTAGAGGATGATGCAGGGATGTCAAAACGTGCACGCTTTTTGAGCGGCAAGTCCAGTGTAGGTATAGGTTCCCTAAGATAGTATGATGAAGATGATGATGATAATAGTGGTGATGGTGGATGAGTCGGGCTATGTGTAGGGCTAACAGGTGGTGTAGGTGCGACTTCGCCCTCCTCAAAGGGTTCGGTCTCAGTGTCAGTCACAATAAGTGGAAAGTCTGAAGTAGAGCCAATAGAAGATACAACTACAGTGTGTGATAAGGCATCATTCATGTTGGTGTCGGATGAGACATCCTCCATGTTCGTGTCAGATGATATAGGGATAGGGTCGGAATCTGAAGACATCTCTATGACAACCGATGTAAAATAAAAGTAAATAACTCGAATAAAATGTATATGAATCCGCATATAAAGTGAATATGTACTCATGATGAAATGATGAGATGCTATGATGATGTAGTTATAGTCTAGGGTCAATGATGCAACCTAGTTCTCTATAACTGAAGCTCTGATGCCAATCTGTCACACCCCCAAATTATCTGTTTTGCAGCGGAATGGAATTCCTGGGGATTGACTGTCATAGCATCACAATCACAGTTATATTGAACGACCTAAAGTGTCATTTAAAAACACATCGTTTGATATTTATATAAAACATTCAGAGTTACAAGATAGGTCCCAAAAGTTGACAAAGTTTGCGGAAAATATAAGTTTATTACAAGTCCAAACGATGTTTTGAAAAGAAAACCATAATATACAATGAGACAAGTCGACGCCGCGACTCTATGAGGTTCCTTAATCGTGCCATGATGCGAATGTCTTAGTTACCTGAAAATACATTGCTAAAACGGTCAACAATAATGTTGGTGAGAAATCATAGGTTTATGAAAATGATTTATACGACTACACAAGTATAGATTAAGTATGACAATGTCGCCACACAAAAATGTTACAATTGCTATAAGTCCATGACACCGAAACTAGACTGATCATGATGTTCGCCCCAACAGAGTGTTTGCCAAACAACTCAAATAATGATATTAAATGAAATGCATCCGTTTAACCAGTTGGAATCCACCAACTCGGATGGAGGAGTCACCCTCGATAGATCTATCCACTCACCCTCGCTTCTATGAAATTAACGGCTCATGTTATATAATGGGGACATTCAATTGGCATGAGGTAACTTAAGCAATGTAAATAAATTTGATATACTTGGCATCGTAATAAAAATGATGTGCAATGTATTCTCCCCCGTAAGTTTGAAAACAATTGTAAACATGTACAACGGGGCTATGAAAACTCACTTGATGAATTGATGCGATGACAAAAGTGAGTACACCGAAATGTAGCGTGAATCTCGAAACTGGCCTATTATGATGATATGATATGTAATAAGTCATGATGTAATGTTATGCATGCAATTCGGATGATATTTATACCACTTATGAATTTTTGAAAACAATACTTCTCGTCGAAAATATATTCTTTTAACGTCTTGACCATTTTTAAATTACTTCACATGTATTTACGTTGAAATGATATCCAACGATAATCATTTAGTGATTTATTGTGAAATTATAACCTTTCGTCGTAAAATAATGTCATTGAAATTTCCATGAAAGTGACTAAAACGGCCTCTAAAAATCTAGTCGTAAAATGGTGCGCGTCGAGCGTTAGGAAACAAACTCAACGGTTTTGGGAAGTTCGTATGATTATCTCAAAGTTTTAGTACATGAGTTTCCATCCTAGAGGTCTCGAACATAAGGAAAAATAGCGGTTAAGTATGGTACTTATGTCCCAAAATATAGTTTAAGGATGTTTTTCGGCAAAGTTTAAGCGACCGTAATTAATTCATTACAACTCCGCTAAACAAACAGTCGGACATTTTGGAAAATATACTTGGCGATCTCACTTTTACTAGAAGACATCACTTTATAAAAAGTTCTAAATCAATGTTAAAAACAACCTTCAACTTGGTCTCTAGTTTTGCCGTAAAACTTGCCTATTAGAAATAATATTTAGTTTTTCTTATATAATAAAGTTACGGCAACTTTTGTAAACGTGTATAATTTAATCGTTACAAATCCGTTTTCTACGTTTTAAAGGTCCTTAACTTTGTATCAAAGTATACTAACATATTTTTGACAAGTCGACATAATTTACAACGCCCAAGCTTCATTTTTGACTCGTACAAAATAAACAATGCTTGCTGAAATTCCAGAAAATTATATTTTTCGTCGTCAACTTGAAAAATTCATAACTTCTTCGTTATAGCTCCGTTTTAATCCGTTCAAGCGGCCACGGTTTTGTTTTAAAGTATATTTTCTAAATATCTAGGCCAAAAATTTTTACCTACTGTCGGATTTTCCAGATTTTGAAAATAAGGACAAACCCTTTTGCAAACTTGTCGAAATGAGTTTTTCTCGCGCCAAACCTATTCTAACCCATTCAAAACAACTCCGAAGCTATTCTAATCCTACCATACACCTTCTTAGGGTGTCATGGTTTCCTAGGCATCACCAAAAATAATATATAACAAGGAGTAATTTATAGGATGGATTATATATATATAACACTTAAAAACCTTAAAAAGTGGTATAAACATCACATAACTTGCATGTTTTACTTGTGCATAATAAAAATGAACATACAAAGGAATATGAAAAATAATGATATGTATAAAATGCTTACTAGTGATTGATGAGGTTTATGAGAACTATGGATTTTCCTAATCACCCTAGGTTTATATTGCAAAACCTATACAAAAAGTGATACTAGATTGTAAAATAACCTTGTCTTGAATTTTTTTTTTGAGATGATCTTCCTTTGATCCTTGGTTGGCCGGTTGCAAGAGAGAAAACAAGAGATAGATTGATCTTTTTCTTTGAGTAAATGAAATGAATGAGTTGAGTTAATAATATTATACATACACTTAGTAGATATTTTGCCAAAATCCTCAATGACTCACCCCTTGTGTCGACAAGGGGTGCTAGTCATTCTCTTTTATTGTTTTTTTTTTTTTTTTAAATGTATTATGTATAATTACTTGTAAGTTAATGAAGATAAATGATAAGTTGTAGTCACATTTGAATATTTAGGGTAGCGTTAGATAAAAATAAATTTTCACGGGTCACGATAAAATATATTTAGGTCATAAAAATTATAAAAATACATTTCTTGCAAAATTTGAGTGAAATAATAACTATCGTGTAGTATTTAAGAAAACCGTCGTAATTATATAAATATAACAATTTATATACAAAATAAATTTAAAACACTGGGTAAACTCATAATATTATTTTATAAACTTAATATGAGTATAAAAATATATCGGGATAATTTTTGGAAGTAATGGATCAATTGTTCAAAATAATTAATTACGCGATAACGTTTATTTAATAAAAGTTATACGTTTAATGAAAAATGCAAAACCATGCATGAACTAATATGATGACAATGATGATAATGAAATGTAGACTAAACTTAGTCTATATGAAATGACCTCGATGATATAATCATGAATTCACAGCTAAACCATTACGGTTACGTGAATTTGATGCTCGTAAACCTAGTTCACGATAAATGATAAATAATGAAGCATGAGTAATGTTTTGAGAATGACCTGAAAATACGAATTGTCACAGAAATATATGTATTTTTTTTTCAGTTGGTTCTAACTCTCCAAAGAAGTTCATAACTTTTTCACTTTATTGTCAACTTTTGGTAAAACTAGGTATTATTAGGATTCACTTCGACTTAATTACTAAAACTTGAACACGAAACTTAACTTGAGCTCGAACGACCTTTAAATTTCAACTCAACTTGAGTTCGCATGAGCCTAGTTTTCACGCTCGAGCATGACAAGATGTACATATTTAGCTCGACTCGACTTGTTTCATATATACGTTACTATCTAGTAATGGTGATTAACAATTTACATGTATAAATAAAAATGTAATTTAACCATAAACCGATAAGGATCTAAGCCTCACAATTTTGAGTATTATAAAGCTCAAACTCAACTCGAGTTCCTACTCAAGTAGCTCGAGCTCAAGTCAGTTAAAGTTGAATCGATTACAACTATTTTTGTGGAATTCACATCAAAAAGCTTATGAGCTGTCTTGTTTACACCTCTTAAAAAGAGTACTAAAATGCTTAAACAATCTTAAAGTGGGTTTTAAAATACATGATATTTGATTTTTCTTGTTGGGACTACGTGCAATATGTTTTAGAATTAATTTCATATATCACCCTACTTTCTAGATTAATTTCATATATACCCAAAGTGCAAGTATTTAATGCATAATGTATCATGTTTTTAATGCATGTGGGTATATATGAAACTAGCTAAAAGACCCGTGAAATTCACGGGTAATTTAAAGGAACGTCGAAGTAGGTAGTAAATAACACTGAATATAACAAAGTTATTAGTTAGATTGAACCACATATCGATAAACAAATGTAAAGGGTCGCAGTAGGTAAGCATCAAACATGCATTATATGAAACACAATAGTCAAAAAACTTTAAAAAGAAAAAATAAACATCTTCAATCATTTATTATATGAATGTGATATACATGTACATGTGGATGCAATCATAAATTGTGTAGCACTTCTTCGTAGACCACGTTGGTGGTGATATTAGTGAGATTTCCTTCTTCTTCTAGAATGACCATCTTCAATCCTTTTTTGCTCCTAACTCGAGATACGGTACACAATTGTGCACCACAGAGGTTCCGAGTATAAAGTTAGGCTTTACCTTGTGAGACACAGAAAGAAACCACACCTGAAGAATCATGTGATCATGAAGGGCAAATGGAACATTGTCTCAAGGGAGTATGGGTTTGAGAGAAATTAAATGGTAATGTTCAATTATGTAGCTGATGTTGAGGACGAGGAGAAGGTTCAACAAGGAGACTCTCCGGTCATGATGCCGATGTTTGATATTTGCTAAAATTGAAGGACGATGTAACTGTTGATGATATTGGTGTCTCAGCTTCTGTTGTGGTATTGTTATGGATGTGTTTCCATTTTTTCCAAACATAATAATAATGAATGTTTGTCGTCACTTAGTATTATGGGCACAAGTACTTCGTATGTCGGTCTTGCTATGGATATATTTCCTCTTGTAAAACTGGATGGCTATCTATTTGGTTAATGGTATAACGTATATATTGTTAATTTGGATGGTTATCGTTTTTATGTGTAAACACATTTGAGCTCTCTATTTTGTTAATGGTTTGATGTGTGCTCGCTCGGAATGGTTTTAGTTATTTATGTTTTCATATTTGATTGTAGAAATGTTAAGATTGACTATTATAGCATATGAATAGACTTATTTTTACCTTTTGTAAAGGACCAACCAAACTATAATTTTCTTTGTATATATATAATATGATGCTAACTTCTACCCATATGTATCGCTATGACATCTTAGTAATTCCAACAATATCTTCATAAGAGTCTTGTGATATGTGGTAATCCCATTTGGTGAAGTATCACTAAGATCAGTTTATATTAGTGTTCTGGAAATTGGGAACAATTGCCAAGTCTAGTGTTGGGTTTTACTTGGTATATGCGAGTTGCTGCTTGTGTTGGCGCTTGTATGTTGGTCTATTAGTTTGTCACAGTGAAAGAGAGACTTAGGCGACTTTGACTGCTTAACCTGACCCGTTTCATATACGTAGTAAGTTATAACCTTTTACTCCCTTTATATACATCTATTTCTAGTAAGTTGTAACCTAGGCGAGTCCGGGCTTTTTCTAGCTGTTCGATGGCCCCCTCGCGCAATTCTTCTGAATTTTTATTCGTCTTCAAGATTCTTTGTACTCAAGGTCGATATGCTTCAACGGCTTCTTTTTTCATGTACCGTTTGCCCCGTAGTTGTCTAACTCCAAAGAATCAAATACTTGGCCTATGACATCTAGCAAAAAATGTATAACATTACCGAATTCATATACTGTTTAACACATCCACCCAAAATGCAATTCATATAATGTTTAACATATTCACCGAAAATGAAATTCATCTAAGTACATAATACTTCAAGTTTAAAAATTTACCAGATTGGCCCACGGCTTTGGTTTTACATTGCAGAATTTCTTTGAACGGCTTGAACACAAAGCCGTGCACAGATCCCCTGAAATCAACACACTGATTTACCTGGGTCTTGCTAACAAAGTTGAGTTTCAAAGGGTTGCCAACCATTTGATAGTTTGGTTGGATTTGGCCCAAACTGTACATTCGCAAGACAACCGCATCACCCTCGTTCAACTGTTGCTTGAACATAGGGACCATAGACATCCTAACCGTTGCTTGCATTTTGGCACCCTAACAGCATTAAACAAAAATACACGTACACATAAACTATTAATAAAATGATTTAAATGTTGCGACACAAACTAACATTGAATTATTTGTGATACATGCTCGTCCATAATAATGAGTTCCAGATTGTTTACTTATGGTTTATTGTGAACGGGTTGCATCCAATCCCTAATGATACGAACACGTAACACAATATTGTCTTGTACAGCGGTGAGGTCGGATATGAAACCATTGTCAAACCTAACAGCCATTTGATCAGTGAAAAGAAGGAAGCACAAACCACAAACACCTTTGTTTTTATAGGCTCGTTGCACAGGCAAACCGTATTGTTAGAATTGATTGAAAATTGTCAATCAAGAAAACATTTTCCATAAATTAAGAATAGTACCCATATATAAATCGTTGACAATTACAATCGGGCAAAATCATTTATAAGAATCCCCAAAAATAAGAATTCCCAAAAATCAATTAAATTAGAATGCCATATAATATTTATTTCGAGATGAAACGATTATCATAATTAATAGCCATTTACCTTAAATAAGTCTACTACCCATTTTTGCATCTTTGACAATATTTTCATGATGACAACCAATTTACCTTAGATAACTCCACAAATTTTCTTCAAAAACGCGACAACCAATTACAATCGACCCACACAACAAAAAAAATTATTAAAAATGACAAATAAAAATTATTAACCAGCGTAAAAATTTATAAAATCATTTAAATCAAACTTCAAAAAATTATTAAACAACCTAAAAATTATTAGTATGCAATTTATTTTAATCAAACCTCAAAAATTTTAGAATTCAACCTAAAATTGTGAGTCTTCAATAAAAATAAGTGTACCTTGTGTGGAGATTATTTTAAACGGCCTATATGAATAATCAATAATTTTTAGAGAAGATATGATTTATTTGTTGGTGAAGTTTGTTTTTGGATAAGATACATTTGCAGCGTTACCTTTTTATTGGGTCAATGTTTTTCAGTAATAATAAAGTAATAAAAAAATTGAATGATCTGTTTTTTTTATAGGGTGAAGTTTGCTAATGTCTTTGCCCCGTGTTAGCTTGAGGCGAAGAGTTATTTTTAGGAAAAATTAATTAGGGGGCTGAAAAAAACTGTGTTTTATTAGATAGTATAGATTTTCAACTAAAAGGAGGTGAGATATGAAATTGCCCCCTATGTTTTATGTGCATGGAAAAAATTAAAATGACATACACACAACATAGCTCTATATAGTAACAGGGCTTGTTATATTTTTAGATGTGATTGCTTCCAATAAATAATTGTATTATCAACAGGAACAAATTATTTTTCTTGCAAACCGTTGATGATCAGCAATTGTATTATCAACAATAAAAATTATTTTTCTTACATACCATTGATGATCGGCACACACTTTATGCATCAAAGACAATACATGAAATGAAACGTTCAAACTTACTCACTAACCCGTTCACGAGACTATTGATTTGACCTTACATAGTAGCATCTATTATCTCTATAATTTTAGGGTCACGTTATTTCAACGGTGCCTATTGTTTTTAGATAAACCCTCCCTAGTTTTTTAGGGGGTACTTTTTTTTTTTTTTTTTTTTTTTTTTTTTTTTTTTTTTTTTTTTAATAGAAATAAGTGTGTATAATAAGTGTGTGTATAATAATGTATTGTACATGCATAATGTTTTGTATACTTTTGTTTAATAATGTTTTGTATATGTATAATTATTTTGTTGTATAATAGCACGTTAAATATTACCACATTAAATAACTGCAACAACAACAGTTATTATTAAATTAAACGTCAACGTTTTCATATTATTTAAATACAACAACATCTACTACATATGAAGATTATTCATCTCGTTTAAAAGATCATGGAGCCTTGCACCCGACTGACAAGCGTGATCCTCAGGATTCCTTGCCAATTCTAACTCCATCTCCAGCGTCTTTATTCTTGTCTTCAACAGCTTGATCTCATTATCTTTAGCAACACAGTTTGAGCACTGCGTTGAAGATGAGGCTCGACTAAAGTACCGTCTTTCAAATTCATCTTTCCAACTGAAGTATCGACACCCATAGTCATCTGTACCTGGCTGTTACATGTTAAGAAAATAATAAGAAATGTATTTTTAACAAACAAATTGTTTACATAAAACCCCTAAGCAAACGTATGATTATTTACCACTGAAAGAGGACATGCATAATACGGTCGGCCCCGAAAGGATTTCGTGGATTTCCGTTCTATAATCAATCCTCTATTACATCGACACCAGAAAGGATTTCCTTGGCCCACCTGACAAAAGAATTTGCATAAATCAGTAATCAATCATTTACAACATAAAACACGTATCATTTACAATGTTATTATTAATTTAAATATAAACAGTAATCAATCATTTACAACATAAATCAGTAATCAATCACTATGTTTACAACATAAATCATTAATCAATTATTTACAACATAAATCAGTAATCAGTCACTATGTTTATAATTATTTACAACATGAATCATTCACTATGTTTATAATTATTTACAACATGAATCATTAATCATTTACAATGTTTTGTATGTATATATTATTTACTAATTTGGTAGTCGATGCCTATATAATGATTCCCACTGGGATGCAGCTTCGGATCTGTGCCTCCTCCATTGTGGGTGGAGATGTGGAAGTGGAGAATGTTCGTCTAGCGTCAGAACAATGTAATGACCTACTTCGTCCCCCACACGGGCTATCACAAGGGGGTCAGTTCTTTGTGAGAAGTCTGGACCACTGAGAAGAGGAAAACACATATTCCAACCCCGCCAAGATATAAATGCAACGGGTCGTCTAATCAGTTCTGCAATAACCAACCCCGTGTTTGGCATTTCCATGTAGCGATCAGTCGGTGCATTTCCATGTCCGGACCAGTCTATTGTACGGCGAAGATCGTTAAAACCAACTTGCCCCCACAAACCCATGTAAACCTGCCAATGTAGGTCCATCTGTTGCAATAACATCTGCCTAACTTGGCGCCACAAATGTTGTTGTTCCCAAACACCATGGGCAACGCACCGAAACCCACAATTTCCGTCACCCACCACATTATATATACTGATTATGTATGGATGCCAAAGGACTGGAAGCATACCCATAAGCATTTCGCTTTCTGCATCTCCATCGTACACCCTGTGTCTTATTTTTGGTTGATCACTAGGACCCGTGAAAGAACTATGTCGGGCAGGTTCTTTGTTGAAGTTCGGGACTTGTGTAGATCTTGTAGCGGTGCTTCTTCGGTGATCTACGGTTGGAACTTCATTCAAGTCCGGGTCTTCATTCAAGTTCGGGACTTGTGTAGCCTTGCCCATTTTGTCCTTTGCGCTCGGACGTCCACAGGTATTTTTCTGAATAACAGGTTCCCGTGTGTCATCAGATGCAAGTTGGTATATCGATCTCAACTTCGTTATCATATTATTCTTGACAAACGACGATGCTTTTGTAAAAACATTCTTGAATTGCCGAATGTCATCTCTAAACGAAGTATCATCATGATGATGATCATCATCATAATCATCATCATCACTGGAAGAGCCATCTTCAGGCGGTGGCCTATTGATATTAGGCCACGGAACATGTAGGGTTCTCCAAAAAATATTAAGTTCTTCCAGTGGAATGGGGCGTCCTGAAATCATTAAAAGTAGTATATTACAATGCCGCCCGTAAATAAATCACTGATATTAATGGGGAAAACAACTTGATAGTTATAAATTTACTTACCATTATATACATAGTATTGCATCTCGTGAAAGCATGGCAGTCCGTAAATTATACGCAACTTATGGCTACAATCTTCTACGGTGATAGACAGGTGGAGTTCTTTGTGCATGAGTTTGAAAGCATGGTGAGAAACTTTATACCACAATTCTTGAAATAGTAGTATATTACAATCATTTATTTTCTCGCTGATGCTTCTATTAAAACTCTCTTTTATCGCATTTTCTTGCGCAAATACAATCTTATCGATTGCACTCAACAACATGTCTAAATTGGACTGTGTGCCGCCCAAATATAATTTCAACAACGCGTGGTGAGCCTCAACTCTACACGTTGTTGTCTGGCTGAAGGAGCGATATTCATCGGTGATGTACGAGACAAACATGTGTCTGTAATCTCGCAGCCATTTATCCAGATACTCAGCGATAGCTGAAAAAAAAACAATTAATTAATCAAAGGTCATTCGGGTGCTTATTAATTGAATAATAAAAAAAATATAATTAACAATTTAGTACGCGCATGGTTGACCAAGCGTTGTTGTAGGCGCTTGATGTGCTCCGGTTGGTGCAAGTTTTAAAAATTTATAATCACGAATTAACCGTATAACCTATTAACACATACGAGCAAGTATACTCGTCCGCAATAGTAAAGTTTTGGTAAGTCGAGATCGTCCCAAGGGATTTTTGTTTTGAAATAGATCTTAATAAAAAGTTTCTAACAAGAAAGCTTGTCAAGGCTCCCTCGAATAAGTGTTCTAGTGAAAATACGAATCAAGAATAAAAATATATACTTGTGTGAAGTCTCATAATCAACCATAGATAATGTTCATAAAGGTTTGGTGTATACTCTTAGTATGATGCACAAATCATAAGCAAATGATTCCCCAACCATGGTATTTGTTTGTAAAAATCATTCTAAGAACAAAAACATTTAGGTAATCCTTTCGGTCCTTATCCCAATGATTATCCTATAAAAGTTCCATTTGTTTGCAACATGTTCTCATTAAATTTGTTCTTACGAATCTTTCGACCCTTCGTGATGAAAACGTTCCTAGTCTTGTTTTAATAAGCAAAACATGGTGGTTGTCAATCACCATATCCCCATACTAGTTTGTCACAACACTTTTTGGAATAAAACACAAGAGAAATCCTTTCGTTCCTTTTTCTTAAAACATGTTTTATTGACAAATCAATCCAAGACTAGTATTTTTCCAACAAACTCATTTAAACAAGATCATATATACATGCATCACATTTTGAGAACATTATTATGATTAATCACATTCCAACACACAAGTATAACACAAACTACTCCATGAAAACAATCATATCTAAACACAAGTCATAACAAGGTAATTTAAACAATTCAAAAGAATAGATTTCCATAACAAAGTTCATAGAATACCTAATCTTTTGTGATTACAAGAATTAGAAATCGTGGAATGTAGCAACCACGCGCCTCCAATCACCTAGGATCACCGCACAACTCCAAACTACCGAAACAATGGACAAGAATGGTTCCTTCCTTGCTTCTGGACGTTTTCCAGTAACTACTAAGCTTTTGGGTTGAGATAAATGGGTAAGTATGAGTTTTGGTGTAAACTAATACTCTTTTGGTTGTGTCACACTTAGTATACAAGTACTAGGTCCTTTAAATAGCCAAAGCACTTGCTTAACTGCCCAAAAAACGTTCTCTCCAAGTTAATATCAAGAAATGATCGGACTCTAATGATTATGGGGAGTTAAGACAACAATAAATGCGAATTGTGTAACTGCAGAGCCAGAAACCGGATCGGTTTCTATGTCGACCGAATCGGTCATGGTTTTGACCATTAGCCCAGCCGGATCCGGTTGCGGGTTGCGACCGAGCGGCTGGGTTTTGCTCCTTTTGACTTTTTGCTGACTTTTCCCTTTACGCTTCGTTCTTTGCTTACGTTGATGATTTCCAAAGCCAAACTTGATCTTTCCTTGCTGTAGATGCTTCGAAATCACTACGCTTCCATATCATTGAGTCCACAAGCTTCCAATCTCAACTTCCTTCCTTTAGAATCTTCCAAATGTGCATAAAAACTTCATTTCTTCAATATTCGCAATACCTGGCTACATATACATACACAAGACGCATCTTTGCACTTTTGCAACAGTTATGAGTAAATATAGCCGAATATCATGCACAAAACTGACAATAACGCTACTAAAAACATGTTCATTTTAGACGTTATCAAATTCCCCCACACTTAAGCTCTACTCGCCCTCGAGTAGGTCAAACATTTGCAAAGATTGATTCCAATGGTCCATAACACCATGTTTCAGAGAATGTAACAATTACCATAAAAGATAATTATTATTTTGCTTATAATATGAGAAAATCTTCTAAAAATGAACCAAACACTTTAGATAACATAACTAGGATACCTCACAAGTGGCTTTAATATTTCACTCAACACTCATATATTGGTGGGTATATCACTCAATGCCTAGTCATGATCAATGCTTTTTACCATAAGCTTGTACAAGTATCAAAACAAAGAAAATAAATTCATCAAAGAGGTCTTTAATTCGGGTTATAACGATAAGGCTATGGGTTCATAATAGGTATGGATAAGGCATGGGATAGTTTATGAAATTGGTTTAAAATAAAAATAAAATCAAGTCCAAACCTCCATGGTGCTAGTCATCATACAAACCACAATCCCGAAAAATGATTATTACTCCTCTTCTCATATCGATCACCAAATATATATATCACGTCTTAGCACATTGGCTAATCGATAACTCAAACATACTTCATCTTCCTTCATCTTCATAATAATATAGCACATTGGCTATAACTGTTATCACATTTTTTTTTTTTTTTTTTTTTTAACAACTCCCCCACACTTCGCATAAGCATCACCACAAAAATACAAATAAGAAGTATGCATCCTTCGTCTTTGTCGAAATGGCACACACGAATGGCAAAGTATAACTAACTCATAATCATCAAAAACAATCCAATCATTCCAAACAACTAGCAACAAACCATTAGACTTGATAAGGGTTGGCTAAGGTTTAAAGGTGTAAAATATTTTTGTATTTTTCTGGATTTATCAAAAACGAAAAAGAATGGCTCAGAAGGTGTAACTAGGGGTATCTAGTGCTAAGAATGAGCACTAACAAAATGGGTCCATGTGGGTGGTTAACTAACCGATGTGGTTAGCTAATATATCATTAGATGTAAAAATGGAAGGCCATTTGGGTTATTCCTAAAATGCCTCTTATCACTTGAAAATATTTAGATCACCCGAAAGTGATTTTAACCGTAATGCATAACTAGTACAAGTTCTAGAATCGACATAATCACCGGCACACTCATAGCAAATATAAAACAAAAGATGTTTCATACAAAAAGAAACCTCACAAAAATGTGGGAAAAAAAAGCTATTATGCACGCTAGAAAATGCTATCGAATCCAAAATGAATTATTTCAGTAATTTGGTTCAAATCTAAAAATTTTCAAAAACCTCATTTTACCATTGAAATCCCAAATTATGTATTTTAATTATCAATAACGCGCGAAAACCATTAGACCATCAAGGGCGAATTTCTTCTAATCACTTGCATCCAAAAGTTAAAAATAAAAAATAAAAATAAAAATACGTATCATTTTCCTATTTTCTTCCCTCCCCCATACTTAAGTTTTGCATTGTCCTCAATGTAATGAAAAATGAACTTCAAAGTAAAGAAAATGGAAAAAAGATAGATAAAAGATACCACGGGATAAAATATGCAATAAGCACATTGGGTCATTAGCAAGCCTGTGAGTTATCCAACTCGAAATATTTGACCATCAAGAAGCTTCCAACATATCCATCCTGCAAACAAAAACTGCAACACGAAATGCACAAAACAAACAAAACTACTAAAAACTAGATAAAACCAAAATATACCAAACATCTTAAAGAAAATCAATCAAAAAGATAGAAATAGTTTAAAACACATCATGACCATTGTTTTTGAAACCATAATTTCACGAATGACCCATAATCACTCGTCATCCTCGCTCATTTCTTCTCCTTCTTCATCATCAAACTCATCATCATCATCACTTTCGGTTACATAGTTTTCGTCTATGATTTCTGAACGAACTCTCCTCTTTTTCTTCTTACCTCCAACTCCTGATGATGATCCTCCAACTTCATAACTTGTTCCTCCAGCTTCAGGCAATCGACCATATGGTTGCCATGCGCAACCGAATCGGTTGTGCAGACTGCATAAGGCCTTTTGCCTTCAAATCCTCACTATCTCGAATTTCTAACGCTCAAACCACTCTTAGATCGCATTCTATCATCCTCAATGATTTCCCACATCCTAGAATTACTTTATCTTGCTTCCAAATCATCAAGCATCTAACATCTTAGAACTCATCTCATCATTCTCAAAAATCATAAGTTCTAATAGTGTAGCATCCATCACTCTTAAAAATAAAAAATCCATCAAAATGAATCACCAATTGTAACTTATCTCATTTCATAAGCATAACCCAATTAATTCCGAAAAATCTTATAATCTAAAATCCATTCTATGGTGAATCAATCAATCAATCAATTGTTGTAATGCACTCCTATATCAATCACTCACTCAATCCTAAAATATTACCACTTAATTCGAATTATAACAAAAACCCCCAAATTGGTGACCTAAAATCCAATTCGAATCAAATGTTCTAAATAAAACCTTAATTGAGTAAATCGAATGTAATTGCTTACTTGCTTGGGTGCCATGATGTTATCCTACAATTCAAACAACTTCCAATCTGCTCTCTTGGATGAATTTTTGCAAAAACCCACCTGGAAAATTAGTGTGTGTGTGTGTTTTTGGAAAAATGAAATTTTTATATTTTGGTGCAACCGGTTCAGTCAAGGACACAACCGAATCGGTATGCTTTTTGCCAAATTTGTTTTTTTACTTGTTTAACATGTTACTTAGGCATTAACCCTCCAAGCAACATATTTTTACTCAAAAATTCCTGCTAAAAATTCACACAACATTTATTCACCAAATGAAATTTTGAACAATCATTCAATCCAAAAAAAACTCAACTCATCATATAAATGAACTAATCCAAACTCAACTCAAACTCATAGTCATAATGTATTAAACCAAATTACCTCAATCATAACATGAAAAATAAATAAGAAACAAAAATCCTAATGCATCAAATCAAAATAAAATAAAATAGCATAGCTCATGAAATTCAAGCAAATGATTGCTTGTTATTACGGTCTTTCCTTTCCTCAAAATTCCTCAAAATATTCTTGCCTAAGAATATCCTCGCTTTGAAATTTTCCGGTCAACTCACGGAATGTTTCAAAAGTTTTAAATTTCCTCATAAATCTTTGTCCATCCGGGCATAATATATCAAACTTAACATGCCATGCTCCATCTCCGATTTGTCTCTTGTAAGTCCCCAATCCTTCGGGTTTCCACTCCAAATTCTTAAGTTGCACCGGTAAAGATCCTAAAAAGTCGGTCAACTTCTTGTAAACCAAAATGTTTTTGAATGGGTTATAGAAAGCTTCTATCGCGAATGCACGTTCCATTTCGTCCTCTATATCGAAATAAGGTGGAGTTAAAGGTCCGTACATTGGATTACCGTGGACATCACGTCCCACTTCAAAACAAGTTAAATCATCATTTGCATCCATCCATTCCAAATCTTCCATACCTTCCAAAATTGGTCCTCTTGGTCTTGGGTAGTATGTTTGCCTCGAAATTCCATCGTCAATAGTCATGGTGTCTCTTCCCATGTCTATAATTGCTCCACAAGTTCGTAAAAATGGCCTCCCCAACAATAGCGGTAAACTCTTGTCCACCGGAATATCCAAGACAAGAAAATCTGCCAAATACGGTTGGTAGCCAATTTGCACTCTTACATTCTTAACTTCTCCCATTGCCTTTGCTTGAGTGTTATCCGCCATAGTGAGCTTAGAATGATTAGGTTTTTCCGTTACCCTCTTCAATTCTTACATTCTCACGTTTAACCGATGGTTGGCATAAACCGTCTAAAAGAACAGAACCTATAAGGCCACCTGTTCTCAAATGGCGATAACAACCCCTCCGGTAAAAATGCTTGAACACCTCGTTAATATCTGTACCCTTCTCTGTGGTACTGATAACTGCTACCTTAAAGCTCCGTTTGTATGATGGGTTCTGGTTCTCCTGGTTAAAACCTTCCATACCTTCTAAACCTTACCTACCTACGTTTACTACTAAATTGAACAAAACTTCACCCTGCACTACAGGTGCCATTAGGTTACATGCCTGGAAATTGAGGTGGAATAAAGCTATATCTCCTGCTTTACCTTGCACGTAAGCGCTATCTTCGAAAGATATTGGGTAAGTTTTTGTAAAACCAAATGTTCTTCAACTGGCTGAAAAATCCTAGAAATG